>JAKRSI010000567.1:0-2500 GCA_029890345.1 Natrix helvetica helvetica | reverse complement strand
AAGCCAGAGTTTGGGTTTGTGTTCAGATTTGTCTAAGGCATTGGTTTCAAAATGTTCCATGTATAAGTTTGCAATGACAGGTGAGAGGGGTGATCCCATGGGTGCTCCTTCTATCTGTTTGTATCTTTGTCCATTATGGATGAAGTATGTGTTGGTTAGGCAGTGGTTGGTCAGGTCAAAGATGTGTTTTGGGGGGGTTGTGTTTTTTCTGGATGGCTGTCAAGGCTTCTTTTATAGGCACTTGGGTGAAGAGGGATATGACATCGAAACTCACAAGTAGGTCACTGGGTTGTAAGTTTTGTTTCTTTATTGTTTCTATGAAGTGGAGTGAGTTTTGTACATGTGAGGTGATGGATTCTGCGTAGGGTTGGAGTTGTTTGGCAAGGAATTTGGCAAGGTTCTGTAGAGGTGAGCCTATGGAGCTGACTATGGGTCTGAGTGGTGTTCCTTCTTTGTGTATCTTGGGGAGTCCATAGAGTTTGGGGCATCTGGAAGATTTCTCTCTGGGGATGATTCTTTGCTGGATCTCTTCACTGATGGCAGAGGCTTTTATTTTGTATTTGGTGGTTTTTTCCAGGTAGGTGGTGGGGTCTGTGTTTTATAGGTTTGTAAGCAGGGTCGGTTGGAGTAGGTTGGATAGTTTGGCTTTGTGGTAGTCAGATGTGTTCATCACCACCAACTGTGGCGTTTCCTTTGTCTGCTGGGAGAATGATTATGTTGTTGTCTTTCCTCAGGTTGGAGAGTGCTTTTTCTTCTTGTTGCTGTAAGTTGCTTCTGGATGTGGATTGCTGGAGCAAAGGACGTTGCTGGACTGCAAGTCTGATTTTATTGGCGTCATCTGGGTTGATTTTGATGAGTGTAGTTTCAACTCCGCATATGATGTCTTCCAGTGGGGCATGTGCGGTTTAGGGCAAACTGCAAAGTTGAATATGTCCTCTGGTATTAAGGACCACAGGGAACTTGGTTGTCAGCTGTGGTGAGGGTTTCTGTCTGATATGTTGTGTACTGTTTGTTTCATGAGTTGGGTGAGAGGGGGGGGTGGAGGCTTCTGTCCGTTTTTCTAGTCTGTAGAGTTTGTTGGAGTGTTTTTTCTGTCTTATAGAAGGTTTCTTTTTCTGTTCTCCAAAGGGCTAGTTGTTTGAATTTGTCCAGGTGTGCTGGGTGGATTTTGTTGCTGAGTTTGACGGTGAAGAGTGAGTAGGTCCCCAGGTTGGGTTTGGTCTAGTAGGAATCTTTTCCTTAGTGGAGATGTTGAGTTCGTCGTTTATTTTGCATCTGTATTTTAAGGTAGGCAGCTTCTTTTTTCAATTCAGTTCTTTTCATGGATCCTTTCGGGAGGGATGGCTGCAGTTTTTCGGTGGGACTTTTTTGTGAATGTGAATGGAATTTTAGTTGGAAGGATTGGGAATGGGATGCTTCTGGGTGTTTTCTGATCAGGCTTCGGTTGATCTCGGGACAGTTTGCGTAGGAAGTGGATTGGCATGTGAGGTCACATAAGATGGTGGCTCTCCGGACTTCAAGCCTCTTCGTAGGATCTGTGTGAGCAAGAAAGGTTTTCACTCCCCGTAGAGGTTAAGATATATTTGTTTTCGTAGATTTTCAACGGGTGTAGGTATGCTGGTTTTTGTTGTATTCGGTCTTTTCCCGTGCTAAGGTTGTGAGATTTGTCTTTTGCACAACGTTTTGGGCTAGGATCTCACCTGCCATCTTTTCCCACCTTTTTTCCCAGACACCTTAAAGCTACAGGACATTGAATCAAATCTTTGAAGGAGGAGCCAGGTTAATCACTTCTCCAAAACAGAACACACCCTCCCACAAGAGAATAATCATGGAAGCCATCGAAATAGCAGAAGCACCCCCACTAGCAAATGAACAAAACGTGTGATGTGATTACCCGTTCCGCGCCTACCAAACATCTGGAGGAACCAGCCCCTAGCGCGAACAAACAACGAACACCACCCACCACCCAAGCAATTAAAAAAACACAAAACACACAATGCACAACACAAGAGCATGCCCCCAATCAGACACCAATCTACCAATCATGATAACAACCACGAACAACCAATCATTCACACTTACTGAAACAAAAGCACTGCACCCCATCACCCTCCCCACCAAGGACTTACAGCAAAGACTGGCAAGCTGCTCCAATTCCCATTTTAAGCACCACATTTTTTGAGCCCAACGCTTGAAGATGGCAGGAGTGTTCACTGCCGAAACGTTGCAGAAGACAATCTCAACCTTAACACGGAGAAAGAGACCCGAATACAACAAAACCATACATTATACCTACTCCCGTGATAAAATCTACGAAAACAAATCTATATATATATATCTATATATATATATGCTATGTGTGTGTGTGTGTGTACGTGTGTGAGTGTTGTGTGTGTGTGTGTGTGTGGTGTGGTGTGTGTAACTAGGTAATAAGCTTTAAACTAATTATGACACAAATTTTCTTTTGTACATCAGATGGACACACTGATTAATGAATGAT
>JAKRSI010000566.1:1235000-1256966 GCA_029890345.1 Natrix helvetica helvetica | reverse complement strand
CTCAACCGCACCCGGCATGGAGACCCTAGTGGCCGCCTGAATAGAGATGGTCGGCCAACTAGCCTGTGCCTTGAGAGGAGACCCGGGTTGCGCCTTTGCGGTCTCTCGATCATCTTTTGCGCAGTCAAACCCTCAGGCCCCTATTGGTTCATACCAAGGGCAAAGCTAGTGAGGTGATGAAGTGGGGGGCGCCGCAAGAAGACGCCTAGACGGGCGCAGATGGATAAATTCGTCACGCTCCGAGTCTGACCGAAGCACGAGGTGAGTCCCACGCGCTAATGTACCGGATTTAACCCTCTTTTGAGACATTAAGTAGTGGCCAAAATACAACTATGTAGGGAAGCACTACTTATTGCGTCCCGCCAGCATTAACCGTCTCCTGTCTGCCCTGGTTTTTAGGGTGAACCCGCACCCCTCACTTTTCACAGAGGCTCGATCGGGAAGCCCCCTTGCCACGGGTCTAGAGTGCAAGGAATTTGGTGAATAACTGCAGGACAAAATCGCTCCAGAATTTCGCACAGCGTGAGCCAACTGAGGTCTCTCCCTTAGCGGCCCACTAGAAGAGACTTCTCAGAGTGGGTCTTTTGAGGTGCCTTATTCCCTTGTTGATACAGTTCTGACTCTGTTTACTTCCGTATGATGAATGACAGGTTTACGTGGACGACTGCGAGCCACAACATGTTTACTGGACTTCTCAGATTGTCCTCCGGCTTATACTTGGCATCCTGGAGGAGGTCACTCTATTCATCCTAGGACCGAGTGCTCCAGGAATTAGTGAACCTATAATCCTTTTCACTAAGAGAGGGGACTTCCTTGCAGGCCACTTGAAAGAGGCGGTGAGGAGTAGGGCGCCCCTACCCAGAAAGCCTTCCTCTGGTGCCCCAGCTAAGTTAGGCCTAATTACCGTCCCGCGTCACCAACCTTCCCTTTTTGGCGATAGCGGTTGTAGAGAGTGTGGCGTGGCGCACAGTCCCCTACGGCACTTGGAGGAAATGATTATCTTGGACACCGCGCCAGTCTGGGCTTTTAGCCTGGCCCGATCACAGCACGGAGACAGAAACTGCCCTTGGTCGCGAGTTGGTTGGCATGATCTCAGGAGGGCAAAGATGGGGTTCTGCATTCTCCTCCATCTTGATCCTATTAAGATCTCCTCGTCCGGCTTTCGAGATAACCATCGAGACCATGGTATCCTACTGCGTCGCCTGAGGGTCTTGAGTGACAGGAGGCCACCGATCTGCAGTGGTTTCTTCTCCTCCTACCTCTCTGGATCGAGTCACAATGTGGTGTTTTGACAGAGGGGGCAGAGGTCGAGCCTGAGGCCAAAACCCAAAGTAAGCCTCACACTGCGCCGTGCCACAGGGGTCGGATCCTCTAGCACCTCTCACTGTTCAACAACACAACTGCTCAATACATTAAGCCCGCTGGGCCGCGATCGTAATCGTGGTTTCGGGTAGATTTTTACCATCTGTAACTGACATAAACTACAGCTGTACATCTCTCATCCGTCGCCCGGACCACCCCCACAGATGCCAGCTCGAAGTGAATGTCCCAGAATGTCTCTGCTGAAGCCGTACGGGATCTGGATGGGGAAAGAACAGACTGACAAGCTCAACCCGTCCAAGACACGGTAGTGGCTCGTGGCTACTCGGGCACCCTCGGTTTTCAGAACCAGTTTCCGTCCATGCACGCATGTCCATTGTGGGTTGCGAGACCAGCTCGGCCCCTCGTGGGACCGGGCACTGGCAAATTTGAGGGCGTCCGTCCTCTAGTGATGCCGCCAGTCATCTGGTGGACGCACCATTCTGACCATCAAGCCGTTAGTCATAGAGGGGGATCGTTATTCCACCAGGTTCGTCCTGTGCGACAATTTGCGTCCTCTCTCATTTGGAGTGTTGGATTCGGCAACCGCGCCCTGCTGCCACAGTCCACGCATCCCCCATATGGCGCTTGTACCATTTTTTTCGACTGGGACTTATCTAGTAATGCTCTCCTCTACATGTGGCTCCCCTTGAGATGCAAACCCTCGAAGGAGCTGCAAAGCCTGTGTTCCGAATTGCTAGCCTCCACGCCATTGGGATGAAGACAATTGATGGACAGTCACTAGAACAGATACCACCCACCGTAACACCTCTGCTCAGCGCGGGCTGCACTGGCTACCCTGTGGCTTTCCGGTGCATTTTCAAGGTGTTGGTTTAATCCAATCTTTAAAGCCGCTCCATCGCGCACAGGACTCATAGCTATTTGCGGGCCGTATCCTTGCCCCCATAACATCCCCTTCGGAGCATCCGATTCGCTCTCACCAGCAGAAGGGACTCCTCACGGGTGCCAGTCCCACTAGGCAATAGCTACGCAGGCGATCGCCCAGGAGTTAGAAGCGCCATCTCCTCTGTGGGGACAAACCTTCGCTTTCTCTACCCAACCCTCTGGAAATGACCTTCACTCCCCGGCACCACCAGAACTACCTACCGACCGCCGCTCCTGTCCGAAAGAAGCTTAAAACGCCAACCTGTTTAGTCCGGCCTGGGCCTAATCCGAAATTTTAGTCCCTCATAGTCTGCATTTTTTAGATATTTTCTAGTGGTATAGACACGTTTTTAGGCTGTCAATATTTAAACTTTTACTATTCTGTACACAGCTGAATATTATGGTTAATTATATCTCTCGCTTTGTAAGGGTATTAAGGGTAATTTATCTTTTGTAATTTGTTTTTAAATATGATATGCCTGTACACTGCCAAACCGAGTCCCCTTTCGGGGGGAGAAAGAGGAGGGCGGTCAATAAATATTTTTGAAAATAAATAGAAGTAATATAAATAGGATTGCTCAGACGGCAAAGCCCTGAGAGTGTCCTCATGAAACTGATATGTGAAAATGTCAGCTAACTGATAAACTTCGCTTCCAGGTGTAAATCCACCGAAGTGCATAGAAGATTGGGGGTCACGCCAGTTTTTCCGTATTCTTTAGAAAAATAGCCGGAGTTCGCAAAAGGTATTGGATCTAAAGGGGTGTAAGGTGTTTTTTGGATGGTGCAGTTGCAGAAAACCTAAATCCAAAGGAGCTTGCAATACTCGCAAAAGCACCCACGCTCCACAGTATACGCCGTGTCAACTGACGAACCTTTCCCCCAAAAGAGTACACAACTGACACAGACAGTGGGGTCAACGCATACAACCCTCCTTTTGGTGGTACATCAAGTATTTTCTACCAATTGTAGATAATCATTCGAGCATACACACATTTGTACATCCTATGCAGAGAAGAAGCATCTGAGACCTAGTCAAGAACTTTTAACGACCTTGCACACTCTTTGTCTGAGTACACAACCACCATAGCTCAACATGCATAGAGAGAACCCCCACGACAAGGACCGTGCAGTGCAGAATAGGAGATTTCTCAGCCAGCGTTTCCAGCACTCTGATGCGTAACAATGTGGACATCAGCATCAAACATCCTGCACCATACACACAAACTCATAACGGACAAGTCCAGAACAGGGAGAAAATGTACAGCCTTTAACTACAAACACATTGATATGTTGTCTAACAAGACACTTAAGCCAAACCGCTCTTTTATAGCACTAATAGACCTGGGGTAAAGCTACATCAGTATTTCATGAAAAATCACACTTTGTGAACGGAGCCCTTGGAGCAGTGTCATAAATCTAGGAACTCATTGCTTTGGAACAATGAATTTGGTTTATGGACGCTAATATGCAAGCCCTGATCCAAAAGAAACTCAGGGCCCGTACAACATTGGTTCATATGCTATGGTGAACATTCCCATTGAGCTCAAAGAAGAAAGTGGACCAGTAACTGATGATCACCTATCAATGGTATGACACAGTCTCAATTCGTTAATGAATTCAAACAGATAAGCAGAATGACCGAATGTGATTACCTGAACTGTCGTTCTCCATGTCTAGCGGAGTCACTCAAGGATTTCACAACCTGCCTGATTTGCCCATGGACTGAGTAGAAATTATTGACACTGCATTGGCCAGCGATCTCATTTGTCCTCTCCTGGAGTCTCGTTTTTGGATGATTGGGGGCAGGATGGTCCAATTGAAATGCAGAAGCTCTGATGCTCAGCTCACACTGTGACAAAGATACAATCTGGCCTTCCTTCTAACCTGCACCCTACACAACCTGTATGCGTCCGTTAGCCACATTCGCAAACACCGTTCAGGTAAGCACAACGGTACATTCTGACCATAGCGCGCAGGACCAGTACCAAGAATGATACAACCACAGAATTGCCCAACTATTGTGTCCCACTTACGGGAAACAAAGTGATCAGCACTCCGGAATAAACCCCCCCACTTTCAATATTTCTGTAATGACTCTAAGACGCCAAAGGAGGCTTCGGCAACTTCAGGCAAAAATTCACCCTTGCCTTTGATGAAAAGTGTAAAACGATGTTACTTTCCCCACGATGGCCTCCTGAAGACCATTCACATAGAATCGCCAAGCAGCACTTTCCTGAAATGTCGGGGAGCCGCAAGAAAACAAAATGGGTAATGATGGAATGGCATTATGACGAGGATGAAATGGACCCCGAAGGTAAAAGAAAATACTTAATGGTATTTACAGCCTGCAAAACCTCCCTCAGCCCTAAACAAAAACGAACAGTCGATATGCGTACCCCGGGAATACTGCGATGGTGTGCCTACAGACCCATCAGAAGAAAAAGCCCGAAAAATGGTGAGGTACTTTATATCATTTCAAGCTAAATACCCTTTGACTGTCATCGCCAGGTCTGTTTTTGACGCTCAACGTTGCGCATCCTTAGGACTTAGGACACAACACACTTGACTCATTGCACCGCAGACAGTCCAAGAACTAGCTAGATGACCCTCCTGATAACCTGTTGAAAATTGCTTATTGGGAACCATTCACATGCAAAACCTAACTCTATTCCACTAGGGTTAACCGAAGAGTGATCTCTCCAATTTTTTGATTTGTCTGACACAGCTCTTATCTATACCCCCGCAGTCTCAGATACCTAGAATGAAGAAAATCTATCAGAAGTGCAGGAAGCCCTCCCAAGGATTCCCGACAGCAAGTAAGGGGGATACCTGGTTCTGAGATCAACAAAATGTCTTTATGGCAGGTCTGGTACCTGTGGCGTTCAACACGCGGAGCTCAGTGTAGCCGCATATTCCTACGGCCATGAATATGAGGATGGAGGGCTCAGGGATTGCAGTCTTTACTCTTACATTATTTAGTAAATACTGTTGCACCGGTAAGTACGCGCGCAGCGCCTTTTGTGCCATCCCTTTGTCAGTAGCTGCGGGAGGTCTCCTTTTTTGATGCCGAGGCAGCTAGAATGGGCCTACCCCACTGCAAAGGACTTCCCCGAAACTTTGCTTTTTGAAGGAGGCAACGAAAAGGACGCCCAACAAGTCGCGACATAAATGTAAGGCGAGTAGTGTGAAGACGCCCCTAAGCCCCCCACTCGCTCAACCAACAGGATAAGAAACTTGACTGCCATGTCTGACGACCGCTTAGCTGTTCCTTGCCTCAATCCTCCTCTAAACAGGCAGACGCAAACTGCCGTGATTTGCTTGGGGATCCTGGATCGGCGCTGCGAACTAGGCCCCTAGTGATTGCAAGCGATACTAGATGAGGAATATGTTAATCCCCCGACCAAAGTTCTCCAGCCGGCATCCATGTCCGGCAACGCGGCCAGCCGGCGCCCTCCTCCACTCACCCCGCTTCGGATCAACAGTGCTGACTTACTCACGCCAGCCGCTGGGTTGCTTACCACCTGCCTAGTCCCCCTCCTCCTCCCTCAGCAGCTGTAGCTTTCCTGAGGAGCCATGGCGAGGTAGCCCTGGTTCAGGAGCCAGTATATGAAGGCGTGGGGGGGTAGCAGGGAAAAAAAGCAAAAGCTCAATGGGGCTGCCCTCAAAAAGCACGGATAGGAGGGGTGGAGGGGGTCAGAGGTTAACCCAGGCCTCCTCTGAGCTCAGGAGCAAACTGGGTTTGTGGATTGCTTGGCGTTCGCGGAGGAGGAGGCAGGGAGGAGGCGTAGCAGCAGTTATTCTTGGTGGTCAACGGCTTCTTGACGTGTATCGTACTCGACGGCAATCTTCAATTGGAAATGTAGCCCTGCCCACGCTAATGTCGGAAGAAAGCAATTCCTTAGAGTTCGGGAGCAAGATCCACTCTGCAAAGATATGACTGCCCTCTACATGCGGTGTCCCCATGACTTGTGTGACGGAATAGCCTTCTGTGGAGTCATTGTCGGAGTCCAAAGCAGAAGTGCCCCCTTGTTAGCAAGCATTGTCCACAGACTTGTGACAAGACCGGGCTGGGGCTTGTTTTTCTAGTGACCAAAAGTGTATCGGTTCTGAGGGCTGCAAGGTCTTTGTAACTTGACAGCCAGCTTTTAAAGAGTTGCGTGGCCCTTCAAACGTCAGCTTTTTTTCTATCGAGTCATTTTCTACGATGTTCTTAAGCAAAACGAGGGCAGTCTGAATAGGCAAAGTGATAATCTGCGATATTATTCATATAGCCACACTTTTTTGAATTAAGCGCGTACTCTTGAAAGAAAAGATTATCAATAAAACTTCTTTGGAGTTTTACTAAATAATACTGGAATGGCTTTCGCATTGGATTATTGTCCATTGGATTCTGACATAAGACTGCCAGGGTGAACTAAGAATGAAAACGGAGTGGCTCACGAGCATGAAACATGTCTGCCGAAGCTGCACTACCTGCTATACTTTTCTGAGCACATCACGTCACAAAATAAATTATAAGGGAATTCATTGAGCCATGTTACCGTCGTCTTATCCCTGTTTTTTTGGGACACTGAGGTTCCCACTGCCTGGTGCTATTAGGGTGGGAGGCGCTACTCCTGACTCTCACATGTTCTTTCTGTTAAAATGTTTTTTAGGGTTCAACCTCTATGGCTTGCTTTTTGTCCAGAACTCGTTGTTCCAGCCCAAAACCCCTGGTCCCTGTATATGGTCCTGAAACAGTGACTTTACATCTAGGGTTTGCTGTGGAGTAATGACTTATGATGGAGGTCTTAGACATAACTCCTCCTCAGGCGGACTGAAGCTCACAACTAAAATTTAAAAACAAGCTTTCAAGAAGCTGGGAACTCAACGAAATTAAATTAGGTTGCCCGAAACTGAAAGAATGCCGGAATGAACGTAAAAACGATCTAACAAATGGCATTCGGGAAGTGCAAAGATAATCCTTGCAAACAAGCGAATGGTTGAACAGATGAATATTGTTTATAGGATGAGTTGGCATCAATAGATATGAGAAAGGACAGCCTGGAGAGTTTTGCTAAGGTAGCCAATTTTGCAGAGTATGCTATATTAGTGATCGACTTTGAAGAACTTCTTTTTGAAGTCACATTAGCAACAAGTGCTCTTTAAGTGCTTTTCAGATTGGGGAAAAAAACACAGACGGGGAGGGAACTTTAGTCTTTAGACAAGAAGAGAGAAAATTGAACCCCCCTCCCTACATTTCTGGAGGAAGTCATTGCAACCTATCGGCGTCAGATTTTAACACAAACATGAAGTCACTGCCTGCATGAGAGCAAAGCAGATTTTGAGCTTGGAACCTTGGTAACAACCATAACAAACCAAGGAGAGCTGAAATATTCGAAGGACACCTAAACATACTTTATATCGTTCATTCCAGTTGGATGAAAGTTCTTATGATTGGTCACTGTTATATACATTTGTGCTGTAGTGGATGCAATTGCGGAGACTGTGAAGAACAGAGTAACACGCGCGAATTTGGATAGGCGGTGAGTTGTTGGGATCTCTAATATCGTGACACTCACGTAGAAGCTAAGGTTTGAACACAATTATTAATTTGGGGACATTGCACTTATGGCCGTTTAACATCTTTTTTTGAAAGGAACCTGAAATTGTTACATAAAAACAAATTCGAAGTTATTTGCTAGAAACCAAACATAACTGATCATCGCAGAAACGCTTAAAAATGTCTTTATGCGGAGATTCACTCAATTGGTGGCAGCAGCTGATGTGAAATACCCACGCCGTAAGTAGTTACTGCGTCAGGTTACATGGATGTCTACTGACTGTGAAAAGATTTAGGGGTTTGCCCCCTTGGTTTACACTGGTACAAGTTGAGAAAAAAGAGTTTCTCTTGCCTTCAGGTGTTTATCCTACTGGAAGCTTGAACATAATTAGCTTGGGGTTTTCGGAGAGGTAATTCTCGGTCCTAAACTGTGAATGAGCTGAAGGGATTGCTTTCACATCGCGATCAATCTGAGGGTACAAGTGTCCGAAGTCCAAACCAATCGACAATGGAAGTGATAGAAATGGACGCTAGGCGGTGGTTTAATTTCGTTTTTACTGCGTCTTTTACTGGGTCACAATTTTCACAAGCTATTCCTCTGAAATAGTCCCGAAGAATGATCCGATTGTTAAGATCAACCTTGCATTAATCAAAAACGAGTGTTAAAGCAATTAGTTAAACAGGGTTTTTGTTAATTCTTTGCAAATATCTAGGATCTAAGGATGCCTCAAAAGATTGCTGACATATGCTCAACAAACCGTTAGATCGCAGCAGGCCACAATAAATTCAACAACGAGGTAAACTGAATGTGAAAGAAGAAACAGCTGCTTTATGATACTAGTCATTTGACTGATTCTGATGAAAACTTATCAAGCCGACAGACTAAGCAAAGAGAAGAGAGAGTGGGGTCATCCCCACTTCTGTGAAACACAGTATAATCTGTTTACTGCTAGCAGAGGTACTGAACCATTATAACTGACTGCGCCAAGAAACGCGCATGACTCACAGGTCTCATATCAAACCAAGTGATTTTGACTGCTGGCCGTGAACAACTTGAAGAAACCATTCAGGTCAAAATCAGCCTTCTGGTCTTCGTCTGGACCTACCGAAGAAGGTGGGCAGTCAATTGCTGTTGGGCCACAAATGGAAGAGGGGACTTAGATAGTCCTTGGGGGAGTGTTTGGCACCAGTTTTTTTTATTTGATATCAAATATTAGGTTGTTTTTCCATTGAGGAACATGTTACAATTTGTAAAATGCGGCTTTTATAATTATCAAGATCCAACTATATGCTTTTTTCTTGGAAGGGCTGGGCTGGCGCGATTCCGCACGTCAATTGAAGAGGTGGGTAGGAAGTTCCTTCCTAGATTTGCCTTCCCAGTCACACCTCAATGGTATTTTAAAGGGAAAACATGTGATACGGGTGCAGGGGATGCATCCCCCAGTACGATGTAAGAATATTGCGGGACCCTTGACTACATGTTAGAAACTCTGTGATTTTACCTAAAATGGGAAAAGGGTGGCAGCGTTGAAGTTACTCTCTTATATTACTGCTAACAATCAGGGGGGGTGGGCATATTGTAATTTTCCTTAAGTGTAGGAACGGGGATAGGCCGACCCCCTTCTTCCCTAGGGGGAAGCCCAATCATCAGAAGCAACAAACTATTGGAATTGGAAAACCTGATTGGGGTATTTCAACTTGAATTATTAAAATGCTAGACAAAGAAAAAGTAATCCTTGGGCAGTCAAAATCCACCATTTTTTTAAGACTACTCTGAACCCTGCACGGCACCGGACATGGAATGGCAAAGTCTATCCAGCATGGCCAAGCTCCCTTCTAGGACAGAACTGCTTCCTGTACCTTTTCTATCCTGGTTGGTGGGGTTCTGCAAAGGGCATATGCCCAACTAATGTTGCCCTTCGCAGAGGAACTGGAAGAGGAAGTCTACAGACTTTCCTCAGCAGCTGAAGGCCCTTTAACCCATGCCCGTGTAAAGCATTTGTGCGCCCTTTTGCTCCTAGCGATGTAGTGGGTTCAGCAGGTCGGTAACTAATTATCCGAGCATCCTAAAAGAACTTAGTGCTGATTGTCCCTTGAGTTCACTTCCCCAATGACCTCCTCCCCGACTGCTCCCAACTGCATGGGGCATGCAGGAAGCCCCCCTCACCCTTTGTGCTCTAAACCGCTGCTTTCCAGATGCACTTTTTTGCTGATCCCTGAGTGGCCGTGACCAGACTCTCCGATGTTGAGTGGCTCAGAAGCACAGAATGGAGCTCTTCCGAGGGTCCGATACCTCATCCCTCCAGAAGCCGTAAAGACTCAAAGGGGACTGGACTCAGCACCTGTCGTGAGTCCTGTGGCCCTGCTTAGCCAACGATCCTAGCCCCTGGGGTGGCTGGGGACACAACAGTTTGCTGGACTAGATTAAAAGGAGGGAATCAAACAGGGGCTCCTGAGGGCGGAAGGCTCTTTCTTTTGCTTTCCCCATGAAGAAGACCCCATTAATTGGCATCAGGTTACTCTATCTTGCGCGCCAAAAGGGCTTTTTTAAATGAAATCTCCAGACTCAGCATTCGATGCTTTTATTGGGAAGGTTAAACTGAGGCCAGAAATAACTAGCAGCTTAGAATTTTGGCTTTCAAGCCGTATCTACTGGCATAAAGCATTTTTTGAATTCAAGTTATTTGGACGGGAAAATTCAGGTGGGTGATTAATTTAGTCCCCCAGGAAATGATTGGGGGGGGGCGCTATCCAAAGCGACCAGAATCTTCTTTAATTGGTCTGTAGAACCCTGCGCTTAGATCGAAGAGCAAACCGCTGAAAGCGGCTTTTTTTGTTTCTAAGAAATAGTACTAAGCAAGCTGTAATGAATCGCTGCACCTGATATTTAGAAAGAACTATCCCACATTGGATTTAAAGTAAAAAATATTTGGAAAATAAAAATTGAATCTTGAATGTTTAAATGATGTAAAAATCTTAAAGAAAGCTAAATTATAATCATGGGGCGATAAATTTATAAAATTATCGAATTATATTCTGAAAGCTACCCAGTTAGTGCCATCCAGTGACGAAAGTATCTATCGGTCGAACATGAGGGTCCCCAAGCCCAGGAGGTCAAACTAATATATGACCGGCCGATGGGAACATGCTAAAGCTAGAAAACCATGGGCAAACCGTGGCAAACCAAGTGGAAGCAAACCTTGTACGAGTGCATGCGCATATCCACACTAAAACTTCCAAAACCTACCATCAATTAAATTTAGTCTATTACGTGAACAAAAACTCTCCAGCTCCACAAACTGGTCGGCCCTTGAAGTGCCCAAAAGGTTGGTGGGGCACCTACAAGACAACCGAGCAATGCACACCTAATGTGCGGCTGGCATGCAAATATGGTAATATGAGGACATTTCAGTATTAATTTCACAAGAAACAGAATGGTTAACATGGGAAAGGGTTTTTATTCATTTGCATATTCAAAAGCTTTTGGTGGGAACATGTAAAAAAAATTCTGACTTCAATGAATTAAGATTAACTCATATGTTAATCCCAATTTACAAGTCAGGCAATTGCTGTCCTGTCAAAGCTCATGTTCTATTAATTGAAAAGGCAACTGCCTGGTGGATTTTTTCATAATTTTTTGCAGTGTTCAAGTGGGCACTTTGAACCAAGAATCAGCTCTAAAGTCTGCATCCCCATAAGATTTTATTTTGCAGTATGGGAGCGATGATGTTTTGTTGACAATTTGGAAAAAGCTTATCTGGCTCAGATGGCACCTTCCTCCCAGGAGGAATTAGAAAATATGAGTTCGATCTCTTTCTGAAAAAGCAGTTGAGCATCTTTGATCCCCCCCCCTCTCATGCAAGTTGGGACAGCTGCAGAGTTGCCTGGTAGAGCCAATGTTCGTCACTCTCTGCTGAGAGTTTCCCAACTTTTCACCGACCTAAATGTCCATACGGGTGGTAAGAACTCCAGCTTCTAGCTGAGGTCCTGCCATAATATGAAAAGTATATTTTTCTCGCCCTGTTTGCTTCCTGGGGTGATTAAGAAGGGCAATTCGTGGCTGCAAGATAAGGCCCAGGTTAGATCAACTGACCACAAGTTCTGGGACAAAAGGAACCCCTGATGGGCAAGCAGAACCAGGGAAACTCCCAGTCCTAGAGTAAGCATTGGTGTGGCACTTTGATGGCACTGACCCCAACTAGCCAATGAGTCCACGCTTTGAAAGTCCCAACACTTTTCGAAGTACTAGTTTCTTTACAATGCAAGTAAACAGGCAGAAGAAGTTAGGGGACTAGAATACTGTTAAATAACAAAGCTTTTTCTAAGCAACCCCTGCCTCATATTAGGGCCTATGCCCTCCTTTCTTCCACCTGATACCAATCTGGCAAATTGTGGTAACGCTTCTTGGCTTGCAACCTACTTCTTGTTGAGGCTTTCTGAGTCCTTTGGAGGAAACTCAAGCCCATGGTTGCCCCCGTGGCCAAGACATCCAGCTAAAAACGAAACCACATTCTTTTCCATGAACAGCATTCAAGACGCGAAAAACCCCTAGAGATCCATTTTGAAGGCATTTGGAACCGGGGAACCCTTTGAAGGAAACATTTGGCTTGCTCAATCAAAAGTGGAAAGATCACTTTGCATCCACGTGGAAGAAACTTGCAGCGAACTGTTTCACAATTAATTCATGTAATTTCAGTGCTTTGAAATTCTTTATTTGGGGTTTTCTATGAGCCGTGAGCCATTATCAACAATTATGACATAATTTAATATCTGGTGTAATGAGTTCTAATCTTAATACTAGTTTAACTGGCCTGGCACATTACTGAAAAAATGGAATTCTCCATGATAAATTCTCTTCGAAGTTTCACCAGTTTCTGTTAAGGAAATGCTGGTTGGGATACACTATGTTGTCAATATGTGAGGGGCATGCTGACTGCCAAATTTATGGCATATTCAAAGACTATGATTTCATTGCAATTATACCGACACCTAAGTGCTCAGTATGTAGTTTGTCAGTGCAAACATTGTTGCTTTAAATCCATTGCTATCGGCAATATCATGGTTGTAAATTTTAAAGTCTGTAAACCCCAGCAGGGATGACTAATGCAGGGCAGTCCAGTTTGTCATACGATTTATCTAGACAACAAGCCGGAACAAAAATAATACTCCTGGATGATAAATCTTAATACCCAGTAATCTATTCCGGGCAAAACACTTTTTTTTTTTTTTAGTGGATCTACCACATAAAGCTAACTTTTTTCAGTGCTCACACAATAAACCTAATGGTTTTTTCTCTTTGGGTAAGCATTGAAGCCTCGCATACCAAAAACCAGGGCTAAATTCATAGCTTTGAGTTAATGAAGTATAAGGGTACACAGTACATCTCCAAGCCATCGTGTGCATGTTGGCTAATCACACATACATTTCATAATATCAGTTGCACAAAACCTTCCATGTCACCAATACATATGAAGAGATACTGCACACACCATGTATTACAACCAAATATATATTCATATGATATCAAATAATGCATTGTTTGGAAGAGATCTTAGGAGGTCTATCAAATCCCTGCTCAATTTTTACGTTACTATCCCATCAAAAATGTTGGTACTTATATGTCTCTGGTTAAAAGTGGGATTCTTAAAAAATGAGATCAATCAAAATCAAATCAAATTTTATTATGCCTTAGCCGCACCCTCTCCCACGAAGGAGGTAAACAGATGAATAAAATAGAATTAAAATTTCAATTTAAAATCCCCTCAATTAAGATACAAAATACACTATTAAAAAACCCGTCAGGAGCGATATGGTAGAACTATGGTTGAGCCAGGCCAGCTACATGGAAGAGGTGGGTCTTGAGCTTTGCGCGGAAGGAGCGGAGGTCAGAGGTAGTCCTGATATCAGGGGGGAGGTCATTCCACAGGGCTGGGCCCGTCACAGAGAAGGCTCTGCTCCTAGGCGTTGCCCCCCGACACTGTCTGGTAGACGGCACCTGGAGAAGTCCCTCTCTGTGCGAGCGAATTGGTCACAGGGATGTATGGGGCAGGATACGATCCCGCAAGTAACTAGGTCCTGAGCCATGGAGCGCTTTGAAGATCGTTATCAAAACCTTGAGACGCACCCGATAGACCACAGGAAGCCAGTGCAGCTCACGCAGGAGAGGTGTCACATGGGAGTACCTCATACTCCCCATAATCACCCGCGCGGCCGCATTCGGGACCAACTGAAGTCTCCGAGTGCATTTCAAGGGAAGCCCCATGTAGAGAGCATTGCAGTAGTCGAGGCGAGACGTCACCAACGCATGAGTGACTGTGCGTAAGTCATCCCGGTCCAATAGGGGGCGCAATTGGCTCACCAGGCGAACCTGGTGGAACGCCCCCCTTGCCACGGCTGTCACATGGTCATCCATGGACAGCCGGGTATCCAGGAGGACGCCCAAATTGCGCGCCCGCTCCACGGGGGCCAGTTGTACGCCCCCAATGGCCAGAGATGGAAGTAACTGGTTGAACCGGGGGGCCGGAACCCACAGCCACTCCATCTTGGAGGGGTTGAGCTTGAGTCGGTTGTCATCCATCCAGACCCGTACGGCTTCCAAGCACCGGGACATCACTTCAACGGCCTCGTTGGGGTGGTTCGGGGTGGAAATGTACAGCTGAGTATCATCAGCGTACAGATGATATCCCACCCCAAAACCACGAATGATCTCACCCAACGGCTTCATATATGTGTTGAACAGGAGCGGCGAGAGGACCGACTCCTGTGGCACCCCACAAGTGAGGGGGCTTAGGGTCGACCTCTGCTCCCCTGCCAACACACGTTGCGTCCGGCCGGAAAGGTAGGAGCCGAACCACCGCAAAACGGTGCCCCGAACCCCCAACCCCTCCAGTCGGTGCAACAGGATACCATGGTCGATGGTATCAAAAGCCGCCGAGAGGTCTAATAGGACCAGGATAGAGGAACAGCCCCTATCTCTGGCCCTCCAGAGATCATCCACCAACGCGACCAAGGCCGTCTCCGTGCTGTGTCCGGGGCGGAAGCCGGACTGGCGCGGGTCTAGATAATCATTTTCCTCCAGATGTCGTGGAAACTGATAAGCTACCACACTCTCTACAACCTTCGCCAAAAAGGGAAGGTTAGAGACAGGACGATAATTGGCCAGCTCCGTAGGGTCCAGGGAAGGCTTCTTGAGTAAGGGTCTCACCACCGCCTCTTTCAAGGCGGCCGGGAGAGATCCCGCACCCAACGAAGCGTTCACTAGGCCCAGGAGCCAGTCACGTGTAACCTCCCAGGATGCCAGTACAAGCCAGGAGGGGCACGGGTCCAGTAAACATGTGGTAGGTCGCAGCCATCCACGCATTCTGTCCAAATCCTTGATGTCAACCAAGTCAAACTCCTCCCAGACTGGTCTCTCAAGACTCGCCGTGGACGTCTCCACTAGACCACTGAAAGGGACCCAATCCTTCCGGATTTGAGCGATTTTATCCTGCAGATATTTCCCAAATTCCTCTGCTCTACCCTGTAAAGGGGCCTCCCGCGGCCTCTGGAACAGGAGGGAGCGGGACACCCGAAACAGGGCGGCAGGGCGGTTCTCTGCGGATGCAATGAGAGCGGCACAATATTGATGTTTGGCCGCTCTCAATGCCACAAGGTACGTCCTTAAGTGGGTTCGTACCTGTGTTCGGTCAAATTCAGAACGAGAGGATCTCCAACGACTCTCTAGGCGTCTCTTGCGGCGCTTCATCACCCTTAGCTCCTCGGTGAACCAAGGGGCCAGGGTGGATCGTTGCCGCTGGAGAGGCCGCAAAGGCGCCACCCGGTTTAAGGCCCCGGTAGTCGCATTATTCCACGCGACCACCAGGTCCTCTACCCGGGGGCGGGTCAGGGCTACAGGAGGTGGCCCAAGCTCCATCTGGAACCTATCTGGTTCCATCAGACGCCTGGGGCGGAACCATCTGGTGTTTTCCGGTTCCGCCTCCCCGCAGCGGGGGGTAGCACCAGGGAAGTCAAGTCGGAGGAGTGAGTGATCTGACCATGACAGGGGAGTGATGGTTAAATCCCCTCCTCCCAGATCACTCAACCACTGGCCAGAGACAAAAACAAGGTCCAAAGTGTGGCCTCCCTCGTGTGTCGGGCCCTGAATCAATTGAGTCAGGTCCATGGAAGCTGTCATGGAAGCCATGAACTCCCGAACCCCCCCGGACGCTTCTCCCACCGATGGCAGGTTAAAATCCCCATCACTAAAAGTTTGGGCGTCTCAACCGCCACCGATGCGATCAGCTCGAGGAGTTCAGGCAGGGCCGCTGATGTATAGCGAGGAGCCAGGTATACTATCAGCAGGCCCAACTGTCTCCCAGGGCCCCACCTCACGACAAGGGACTCACACCCGGATGTCTGCGGCACAGTGGACTCCCTCGGCTCTAAGTCCTCCCGAATAATCACTGCTACCCCACCGCCCCTTCCCTGGGCCTGGGGCTGGTGAAATGATCGGTAACCTGGAGGGCACATTTCCACGAGGGGTAAACCTCCCTCGTGGCCCAACCAGGTCTCCGTTATTCCTGCGAGGTCCGGCTCCCCCTCAAGAATTAGATCGAAAATGAGGGGGGCCTTATTAACAACGGACCTCGCATTGCATAACAACAGCCTCAGGCCCTTGGTCTGCAGCTCCTGACCACCTAGTACGCGGGGGTTGGTACAAGCGACCGGGTGTGACCAACAACCACGGTCTCCCAACCGACTACGAGTTCTTGATCTGTCCTCGCATCTGCCCCTCCCTACGACCGTTGGAATCAAAGAGCCCTGTATTGGAACGATATCCTCCCCCTCCTCCTCCCTTCCACTCCCTCCCCTCGCGACCATACCTAGTGACCTGGCTCTGTCATCACTCCTGACCTCCACCCGCCCCCCAACCCCAGAACCCCTACAAATTCTTAAAAAACATTTTACTAAAAAACCCCTTAATTTACGCTTCCTCCACCTCTCTGGGTTAATAAACCCGTCCTCAAGGTGGGCCCTCGAAAGGGCTGGAGGCCAAACCTGCGAGAAAGGGGATTCCCGCAGCCGCAGTAATTCTGACTTCGTGTGCATAAGAGTGAAATCATAGGGGCAAAATTTATTGGTTACAGGTGCTGAAGATGTAGATGTGCCATAAAATCATAGTTTGTCGAAGAAGTTTTCCTTACCCAAGATGAAAGGGTGAGTTAGTGGGCTATTCGACTAACTGGGTTTCACTCGGGAGGGTCTCAAGATGGTGTAGGAGCCGGCAAAGCAAGGTGTTAAAAGATGTTAAAAAGCAATGGCAAAGGCAAAGTCAAAAGCCTCGATGGTAACATCTAAAGTTCAAACCTAGATTTCAGGTTTGCCATTCTAATTGTCTCTGCTCTGACGTGCTTTACTCGGCTCCCCCCTCCACCAGCTGCCTCGTTTAGGTCTTCCCACTTCTCCTCTCCACACAACGAGGCAGTCCTCCAGCTTTCCGACCAATGCCCCGGCTAGCACACCAACACGCCAACACGCCAACACGCCAACATGCTTGCCATCTTTCCGTCTCTCCACCTCTCCACGCCTCTCGCCTCTCACATTCGTTTCTCTGCTCAGCGCCTGGCGCTCCGCTCCACGCTCCACGTCTGACGCTCTCACCAGTCAATTGCGATCCTTGTGCAATAAACTGTGAGGAAACGTCAGAGTAGGGGAGGGTTTACTCTAAATGAACACCCAGGTGTAGCAACCATGACTGTAATTATAGTATATAGTATTAAGTTAAAATGAGAGCTGATCAGTGGTTTTCATCAAAGTGAAACATCAAAATGTGGTCATATTCAGTAGAGGTCCATGACCTAATAATGTCTTTTCTTATGGCATTAGGACCTACTCCTATATCCAGTAGGTTTTCTGATGCAGTGATGTTTATGACACATCAGTCTTAATAGGTTATTCGGATGATGTCATTCATTAGCTCCTGATAAGATCCCACAATAAAATTAGTTTGGACTATAACTATTCTTACCCTTTTATTGATTGATTCAATCCCCCCCCCCCCCCCCAATTCCATCAGTATCAATTCTAACAAAACTTGGCACGGAAATTAAGCCAAAATTATGAGAGAGTGTTGCTAGCCAACTGGACAGAACTGCAGCCTATTTGAAATCTCTGGGTAGGAGATTTTTACTGAAATAATCTCTGAATTTTATTTGCATGTTAGCATACTCTCTGGCTTTTATCTGGAGCAGTCGGAGGTACCCATTGTGACTGAAAGCTTGTTTGTATCAAGCCATCTGGCTTGGGGCTGAGCTCCTGTGAGTACTTGGAAGATACTTAGGTTTCCATTTCCACCATTTTGACTAATCCTGCTGCTTAAACTCCAGAATGAGAAAGTAGCACCCCACAATGCATTTATATCGGACTTCAACATTTGCCCTTGATATATATGAAATGTATCCTAGCAATGGTACCATATTTTGGGATCAATCTCAAAGCAAAAGCTCCAATCTTGAGGTGGGTGGGGTGGGCAATCCAACCTCAGAAATATCATCCTTCTGTCCATCCACTTTTTTCCATTACTGAAAAACAATGAATAAGGTCCTCAGAGGGGCCTGAGAGATTAGGAAGAAAGCCTTGGAACAAACTTTCTGAAAAAGAAAAAGTGACACACATAAGGGGAAAGTTATCTTTTAATTGTCTTCTATTCCTTCTGAGGCAAAGACAACCTCCTGAGATTCCATATATGAAATTATGCAACTGGATTAGTAGGAGACAGGCAAGCAGAAATTTTGCATTCTTATGGAACAATCATTAATCCTTACAATAGCTCAATCAATATTGACAAGGTAAGCTAATATTTGACATGAATACAGATGACAGATTTAACTATAGATTTAGATTCCACAGGAGCAGAAAGAATACAGCAAAATGTAGGTAATAAAAATGCCTAAAATATGACAAGACATTTTGTTCCCTTGAGAGAATGGCTGCCTTTGGTTCTTCCCAAATGTTATCTGACTGGCAGCCATACTGTCGTGTTACCTGAAGAGCTTCCATCCTAGCTTATTATGATATGCCATTGTAACTTGTTTTATCTTTCTCCTTTTTCCCATCTCTTCCCTTATGTGACACTTTTCCTTTTTTAGAAAGTATGTCTTGAGGCTTACTTCTTAACCTGCTGTGGCTTTCTCAATTGTCAAGCATGCCTCAGGAAAAGAGATGGTAAAAAAGAAAAGAACGAAATAACTTCCTCCTTTATCACAATAAGTACAATGTAAGTAATTTATCACCATCCTTTAAGTTACAACATATATTCTCTTCATCCCATATTTCATTTGTAAACCAAAAACAGAATCCAAATACTGCAGCATTCAATCCTTAGCAACAAAAGCTCAGTAAGAATAACTAATTATCAATCTTAACCTTGATCAAATAAGCCAATGTTACATTCCTTCTCTGTACTTTTAAGAATATTGCTCCTTAACCCCTTCAAATACTCCCAAGATTGATTTGCTCCATTGTTTATTCAATTGTCCTCTTTAATACAATTAGTCCTCTAGTTTCCTCTAATATCCAACTTTCAAAGTCTCAGTCTATTTTGTTTTCACTTAAACAAACACAAACAATTATAATTTCCTATGGGAAAAAAATCTAATTAATTTAAAATTACCATATGGCTTCAATTCCGTCTAGGATTTTAAACCATTATTAACTTTCAAAAATCAATATTCTAGGCATTCTTTGGCTTTTTAATCCAAAAAATAATATTTCTCCCAATTTTTAAAATACTATTTAAAATTATTTTCTCTAAGGAGAAGGTGACTCACCTGGTGATTGCAATAATACTTGATATTCCGAAGGGTCTTAATAGAAAGTGATTAATAAGTGCAGCTTGACCAAGTTTTATGTCTTAAAAAAGGCTGTGTTCATTGACTGTTAGCAAAGAAGGTCCTTCCCTCAACTCCCAGATATCCAGTTCATACGTTTACTGTAAAACAGCAGTCCCTGCAGTCTTCTCATAAGAAACAGCTGTGCAGACTACACAGGGGCTATCTCGGCATCTCTCCTTAGTCTGTAGAGAATTTTGATGACCAAGATCCTGCATCTCATGTTGATCTCTAACATAATGCCATCCTGCTGCAAAAGGGATGTTTGGTATACCATGGCTTTTATCCAAAAGTCCCAAACATTTACTTGAGCATAATTAATTGTTCCTTGGTTGTCTTCAAAGATGGTAGATATTTATCAATTTATCAAGGATGCTTTAATTTGGATTCCTGAACTGAATATGGGGTAGGTTTCAATAGCCTAAATAGTTTCAGGGTTCTCTTGAAAGTCACTAAAATACTGAAATAAACAGAAAACAATGTTGAATTAAATCAGGGAAATGTCCTTTACCTTCATTGGACTGAGAAGTAAATGTCAATTCTTACTCCAATCTTTGAGGCAGGAACAAAATATTCATTTTTCTTTGGTTGAACAAAAATTAAGGAAAATGGCACTAACTGTGATGATTGCCAAATCCATCCTTATGAAGTTGGCACCAAGGCCACAGTGAGATCAAGCCGTTAGCCTCCAATTGAAAAGAAATCTAAACCAAAGGAAAACAAAAGGCAAAAAGCCAATGAGCCAGGAGTATTTATAGGGATACATATTTTTCTTTTTAGTTTTCTGGAGCAGTTTAAACCATTGGGTCATAAGAAAGAACTAGAAGCAACACAGATGATGGATAATTATGCAGCTTATAGCAGAGTTGAGCAACACTTTATAGAATTGGGAAACTGGGGGCTGCAACACAGCTTCCTGACCTTGGCGAAGAGTATAATAAAGATCTGGATTTAATGATGTCGGGGGCAGGGACAGATTTTGCCTCTTCCTTATAATACTTTATGGTGGAAATGAAGATGTGAGATCTCCCCCACTCTAAACTCTCCTGAATTGTATTCCTTAAATTTATTCATTTTCCTGATTCATTTCAGTGGCATAATTACAGGGCACTGGGGAGGGACCCGTAGGCTGTGGGTGGACCATCTCTGCTCTAAGTATTTGGCATCTCAGAGAAGGCATGTCTGAAATCTCATCTAAAATGGAAACCTTGCAGGAACTTTAATCTGGTTTAGGCATACTGCAGGTCCACCCTCTGCAACCTCCTTCAGATGTTCTTCAGAAAAGAATGCCTGCCTCATATGTGATGTGGGAATCCTGTTATGGTAGCAAGCCAGAATAGAGACAGATCGATTCTGGAAGTTTTTCTGATCTTCCCAGAAAAACGTAAGACAGTAGAAGCGTCGTTCTCCCTCTTCTTGTTCTGAAGATACTTCTGAGCCAGTGTGAATTCAACAGCTACAATTCCTGCCCTCCCTCCTCTGTGACGCACATGAGTCACTGCAGCAAAGCTATTAAGTTATTATACAGGGTTTTTATATGAACACCATTCCCATTTTCAAAAGGAAGATAATCTTTCAATTAACTGCTGATTTAAACAGGATTTACTAGAAGGAAAAGTAGCTTCTTCACACAAAAGTAGGGGGGGGCACGGAATGATTTCTCCCTTTTCTCTAGGTCCTGTGATAAGGATGAGAAGAAACATTTCTATTCATTACAAGAATGACTTCAATTAGAGCAGAGAGGTTAACCTCCAACCTAGCTGATTATACCTGATTGTTGAGCCTTTTTATAACGGTGCCACAAAGCAATGTACATCTGTCACATTTGAGTGCCAAGATCATGTTCTAATCCAAGCCTATGAGGACATTAAAGGTGAATTAAACCCAGAATGCAAAGACACTGTGCAGATTTTAATTAGAGATTTTCAGCAGAATCAATGATTAAATTCCTAAAGTGAATAAATAGCCAATCGAAAAGGGTCATTTGCGCCTTTCTGAAGCGAGAGAAAGCATTGATTTTCTCCCTGCCGCACAACTACTGTCTCTTGAGGTCAAGTGTCAGGTGGATAGTGGACAAAGCATCATGCTTGGATCAAGAAGAGCTCCCTCTATTCATATTTTTACCTTGCTATGAAGTCTTTAGACAAGTGATCATCAGAAGGCAGAAGTTAAAATAGAATAACCCCCGGCATTATTGTAGAAAACCTGCTACACTGATATAATAAATACATTCCTATGTCCTCTAAGGCTGATTCTATGCAATCGGGAGGATTAACCTGTAAGTGCCTATTTAATTAAGAATTAGTTGAAGTA